>JAGWEN010001119.1:0-39630 GCA_018703685.1 Orius laevigatus
TAGAGATTACGGTCACTTTTTACTACATTTGGTTCCTGTACGACAAAAAAGGCTATTTTTAGCATGTTTTTGATACTTTTGACAAAAATGGCACGTTAAGTCGATTTTTAGAGATTACGGTCACTTTTGACTACATTTGGTTCTTTTTCGACTAAAAAGGCCGTTTTTAGCTTGATTTTTGATCAAGGCACTTTACTTAGATTTTAGGACAATACAGTCACTTTTCTCCTTGAAAAAGGTAAAACTCGTGTGTCTAAATGGTATAAATTTGTAGTTTTTTGAACGCTGAATCCAACGAGACCAACCCCAGGTCTCTAGCTACAATAGAAAAGGAGCTAGAGCGATTTGAATTTTATTTTTGAACGAAAAAAATAAAATTAATAAATTTCACTCAATTTCAACCCCTGCTTGAAACACACAAAATTCGCTCTTTTGAACAGGAACTGAGACACGGTCGCCCGATCAGCATTTCCAAAAGTGGAGTTTTAAGGAAATCCGGCGAATTGTTCGCTCTTCGCCATACAGTGAGTTTATCCGTCGATTTTCTCGATACTCCCGACTTTTACTGGGACAGAGAAAACTTGGAAGGCCTCTATCAATCTTCGTGTTCTTATTTCAGTATTACGAGAAGAACCAAAGTAAGTTTCCATCTTTTATTGTCATTTTAATATCGATTTTTAGGTGTTGAACGAGAAATTAAACCACTGCTTGGAACTAATTACGTTGGTCTCATCCCATCTAAGCGACAGACATCATATCCGACTCGAATGGATGATAATTGTCCTGATTATGGTCGAAGTTGCATTTGAAATTTTGCATTTTCTCAAAGGCAGATAAAATTTTAATAATTTTATACTTTAAAATGGCTTTTTGAAACCAAATTATTGTTGTTCTTCAAAAAAATTTCATAATATTTAAAAAAAATGTATTAAACATTTTTTTTTTTTCTAAAACAAACTGTCCCAGATCTTCATGCGAGCCTTAGTAATGACAAAGACTGAAATAATAGAGCGATCTTACCTATTTCTGTTAATAAATTTGATTATTTTGTTTTAGAATTTCAAGTTTTAGAATTTGGATCTGTTTAGTTTTGACGGATTTTGGCCATACTGAATTTTTTTGTATTATGATTTGAAGAATGTAAGCGGAACCAAATGAAAAATTAACTTAATAAAAATTTTCTGTGATATGTACCTGTTTAGTAATAAAAATTTTATGATGGAAAGACTTTTATTTATACAATAAACTCCCGAACTGGTCCTATCGAAAAAGTGTTTTAAGTAAAAGTTAAAGGAAATCGAGCGTAGAATTGATTTCTTTGGTCAAAACAGGGTTTGTACTCAAAATAGAGAAGTTAGTGCTATTCTGGAGCATCCTGTTTGTCGCAAAAGTTATTGATCCCAATCGATTCCTCGCTCAAAATTAAGGGGGGTTCACTTATAGACTTTTTTTTCATGAAGTCGATTTATAACAAAATTCGCTATGTGTTAAAAAAAACGCACATTTTACTTCATCAATTCGTTTAAATATTCTTAAAGTGCTAAAAAAAAGCTCGTTTAAAAAAAAAAATTGTTAATTTTCATTGAGTAGGACGAAAGTTATAAGGGTTCAAAGTTGCTTCCTCATGACGTCACGTGTCCCCGCGTTGTTTAATTAGAACATATTTTAATGCTCTTCAAAAGTAAATGAACCCAAAAAATTGTTCAGACCATAGAATAACTCAAAATAACTAGGAAAATTGCAAAAAAACGAGTTTGTTATGGTTTATTGATACGTCATCGGTGTGTGCTCCTCGAATGTGACAACCCAAAGTTCCATTTTTTCACCAAACACCGTGAAGGTTACCATTTACGTATTTCGTTCTCACATGGTTATTGGTTTGTCTAGAGTTAATCCTAAATCGTTCAATTCGTAAATATTGATATAAAATAATCGGAAATTTGGACGTTTTCAGGCACTTTCGAAAGGAGAATTTGTAAGTTTTTTTTTTTTTTCCCTAAAAGCGTTTTGATGAACCAGGGTCACGAATGATGGAACAGGATGTCTGAAAACCTTTTTGTCCCCCCCCCCCCCCAGGATCTCTTACGTAGTTGTTCATTATTTCAGCATTTTTCACCATATGACTTTTTTAAAATCTTTTTAGGTGAAAAACGATGTCGCAGTCTAGCCGAAAAACTCGACTAATTCTAAGACTGGGCGCATTGGAGCGTCCGAAACAGCGGCTTTTTTCCGCATCCGAGGCGGAAGCCGCTAACCGAATTTTTTCGCAAAAATTAGCTGCGATGGCTAAAAATCGTCGTGCGAAACCTTCCAAGGATGGCGATGCGGCGAAATCTCCTGAAAGTCTACCTGAAAACAAAGATCCGTCCGATTATCAAACTGCGAGACAGACGATGCCTAAACGCTCTTTAAGATTTTACGACTCATCAAAATTTCGACGCTCGACACCAATCGCACATCATTCGAGATATCTTTTCCCTGAACGACCTTCGAGTCCCAAATTTTTGTCTTTAGAACAGGATCCTAGTAACTTCATATTTACAAAATGGCTGAATATTTAAATTTTTAAAATTATTTTGAATTTTAGATGAAAAAGTGAATGAATGGTTGAAAAAGAACTCGCAGTTCAATGGTCCGTCAACTTCAAATGAGAATTGGTACCCAAATGACAACATTGAAGGTATTAATGAATAAATTTGTTACATACCTAAAATATATCTAGGAACGCGGTAGCGTTCCGCCCCGCCAAGCAAAATCCGTCCGAAAGTTCAAACGGTACCAAGTGTATGTTTACTGGACGTGACGAGATGCGATTTTCGGGTATCTGGATCTCGGCTTCCTGAGGAACGGTTTACTTGAAATTTTATAGAGACCTTCTCTAATACGATAATAGGAAGCCCTGAAAATTTCAAGTCGATCGGTTCACAGGGAGCTGAGATATAGAACTCTGAAAACCCGGTTTTCGGCCTTTACCATGTTTTTCTTCTCCTTCTTCTCCTTATTCAGTTAGCCAGGGCTACAGCCTCTACTTCTGCACCGATCGACTTGAAATTTTACAGGGACCTTCGTTTCAATTTTAGCCAGTGCCTTTTGAAAGATTTAACCCGATAGCTGGTCGCAAAAAAAAGTTATGACCAAAAAACTGAAATTTTAGGGCTACTGCGCAACTTTTACTGCGCACTCAAACATCGACCTTGAAAAACGCCAAACCAATAAAAAAATTCACTTTCCTAGGGCACTCAAAAAACACCTAAACCACCAAAATCACCAAAAACACCCAAACCACCCAAATTACCAAAAACACCCAAACCACCCAAATCACCAAAAACACCCAAACCACCCAAATCACCAAAAACACCCAAACCACCCAAATCACCAAAAACACCCAAACCACCCAAATCACCAAAACACCCAAACCACCCAAATCACCAAAAACACCCAAACCACCCAAATCACCAAAAACACCCAAACCACCCAAATTACCAAAAACACCCAAACCACCCAAATTACCAAAAACACCCAAATCACCAAAAACACCCAAACCACCCAAATTACCAAAAACACCCAAATCACCAAAAACACCAAACCACCCAAATCACCAAAAACACCCAAACCAACCAAATTACCAAAAACCCCCAAATCACCAAAAACACCCAAATCACCCAAATCACCAAAAACACCCAAACCAACCAAATTACCAAAAACCCCCAAATCACCAAAAACACCCAAACCACCCAAATCACCAAAAACACCCAAACCACCCAAATCACCAAAAACACCCAAACCACCCAAATCACCAAAAACACCCAAACCACCCAAATCACCAAAAACACCCAAACCACCCAAATCACCAAAAACACCCAAACCACCCAAATCACCAAAAACACCCAAACCACCCAAATCACCAAAAACACCCAAACCACCCAAATCACCAAAAACACCCAAACCACCCAAATCACCAAAAACACCCAAACCACCCAAATCACCAAAAACACCCAAACCACCCAAATCACCAAAAACACCCAAACCACCCAAATCACCAAAAACACCCAAACCACCCAAATCACCAAAAACACCCAAATTACCAAAAACACCCAAACCACCCAAATTACCAAAAACACCCAAATCACCAAAAACACCAAACCACCCAAATCACCAAAAACACCCAAACCACCCAAATGACCAAAAACACCCAAATGACCAAAAACACCCAAATCACCAAAAACACCCAAATCACCAAAAACACCCAAACCACCCAAATTTAAACAAAGATTTAACCCGCTGAAAGATTTAACGCATAGCTGAATCCAAAGAAATCAATTTCAGGTTGCTTGCAGCCACTTAGGCTTTTAGGTTGCCCATTGATATGGTGACGTAATCAATCAACTTGAAAGTTCAAATTGAATTTGAGATTATTGCCATAATTATAATGGTTCATCACCGCAAAAACATAAAATTAAGCCCAAGTTTTTAATTTCGAAAAAATTATTTTGTCGATGTTAGTTTGTTTTGTTTACTTTGCCGCCTGCTCTGCTTCAATATGTTATTACCTTCATATATCATTATAAATTTAACATAATTACATTTCAATTACAATATGTACAATAGTTCAATTTTCTGGCTCATATTGTACCAGGGCAGACGGGGGGATCGCTGCGTGGCTACCTCCGCGATGGTGATCCTGGATACTGGACAGGACTGTACAGTGAGACCTACTAAGAGGAAAAACATTTTTTTTTAAAATCAATCAATATAACATTTTTATTGCAGCGTTGCTGCTATACCTACCGATAATTTAACAAAAATGTAGGTGAGAACGTACAGTTCTGTCTTGCTAAATGCTACTCAAGTTAGCTTAATTATAGCACAACATGTTACTATTCTTGCTTATGGACGTTCCAAGTCAACTACAATTTCAACTACAAAAAGATGTGATATCCGTACAAAAACCCTCCGTGTAAAAAACACCCCGCCTCGCAAAACTCCTTCTTCTTCAGCCGGAAAAAGATATGATATCAACTTTCCCGCCCGCCGATGTGCGAGAGGTCGGTATGATTTAGAGAAAGAGGAGAGATGAAGCGCCCTTGCTCCCATTTTCAAAGCTCCCCTTGGCGGCATCGCGAAATACTTTTTATCAGGGAAATCAGTTACCTCTGCACATGCATTATGTGCAGTAAGTCTTTATACTACAGATGCATTATCTGTAGTAAGTCTTTCAGATTGATCGATAACATAATTCTTAAATTCAATTATCATGGTTTATGCAGGTTTCCTCCACTATTACTTTTTAAATACGATAACACCTGAATAGTGATTACTGAGCAAGGAGATGCTCCTGAGCATTTGCCATCCGTCTCCTAACTTAAGTTACCCAGAACTAACGTTAACGTCTTAACAGAAATTGCACTTACAAAGTTAGTACAAAAAGTGCAAAAGTTACAAATGTACAAAAAGTTAGTTGTTCAGCATATGAAACCTTCAAAACCAGTCGTGAAAAATTCAACTTACTGTTTTCCTCTTCCAATGATGTATTTTCATTCAATAGTTCCACAATCCTAACCAGTAATCACTGATCAAGGTATTTGCATAGCTACCCATCTAATGCACCCTGTAAACAAGTATTTCGCGATGCCGCCAAGGGGAGCTTTGAAAATGGGAGCAAGGGCGCTTCATCTCTCCTCTTTCTCTAAATCATACCGACCTCTCGCACATCGGCGGGCGGGAAAGTTGATATCATATCTTTTTCCGGCTGAAGAAGAAGGAGTTTTGCGAGGCGGGGTGTTTTTTACACGGAGGGTTTTTGTACGGTATATATATATATATATATATATATATATATATATATATATATATATAATATATATATATATATATTTTAAGGTGAGAACAGCAAGGGGTTCGAGGGACAGCAAGAGAGCCCTTCCACGAGGGATGGATCTGAAAAAGGTATGATTTAATTAAAAATTTATACCCTTTTATAACTTTTCCTATGCTTTAGACCTTGTTTTCTATGATGACATGTCCCTGTTGGACCGATTAAACCTCGATGAGAAAGAACACAAATTTTGATATTGAATTGACAAATTTATTTTTTGTTTTCTTTTGTGGTTAAAAGACTCTTTGGCATCAAAATCGAATTTCAAGAATAAAAACATATTTTTCTTGTCTATTTCATTTTTTTATAATAATTTTATTAATTGTTTACGATATTTACTTATAGTACTTAAATTAAACAAATTTATTCGAATGATTTTGAACCTTCTTCGATGAAAAAGACTCTTTTCAGCCACGTTTTGAACCTTTTAGACAAAAAAAGACCCTTTGCTGCCTGATTTTAAACCTGCTTTGACAAATAAAGACACTCTCCCGCCAGATTTCGACCCTTTTTGACAATAAAATACACTTTCTAGTCAGATTTTGACCCTTTTGACAAGAAAAGACATTCTTCAGTCATATTTTGAACCTTTTTTGAAGAGAAAAGACACTTTTCAGCCAGATTTTGACCTTTTTTTATATAAGAATGGACTCTTTTCTCCCAGATTTTGAACCTTTTTCGACAAAAAAAGATCCTTTTCTGCCATATTTTGAACCTTTTTCGACAAAAAAATAAAAAGACTTTTCAGCTACGCTTTGAACCTTTTAGACAAGAAAAGACCTTTTTCTGCCAGATTTTGAACCTTCTTTATCAAGTAAAGACCCTCTCCCGCCTGATTTCAACCCTTTTTGGCAAGAAAATACACTTTTCAGTCAGATTTTGACCCTTTTTTAACAATAAAGATCCTTATCTGCCGGATTTTGAACCTTCTTCGACAAGAAAAGACCCTTTTCAGTCAGATATTGACCCTTTTTCGACTTTTCAGCTACGCCCTTTTCTGAACCTTATTTGACAAGAAAAGACCCTTTTCTGCCAGATTTTGAATCTTATTTGACAAGAAAAGACCCTTTTCTCCCACATTTTGAACCTTATTTGACAAGAAAAGACCCTTTTCAGCCATATTTTGAATCTTTTTTAACAAGAAAAGACCCTTTTCACCCAGATTCTGTACCTTTTTCAACAAAAAAGACCCTTTTCAGCCTAATTTTGAACCTTTTCAAAAAGAAAAGACCTTTTTCAGACAGATCTAAACGTTTTGAACCTCTTTTCTGCCATATTTTAGACATTTATTCCACCAAAAAGACCATTTTCGACTCCTTATTTCATGACCTAAAGCGACCATACAGCCCACTATCATTCAGAAGCTTTTACAAAAAAATTTTTCGCAGTTTTTTCAGTCAGATTTTGACCCTTTTTTGACATTAAAGATCCTTATCTGCCGGATTTTGAACTTTCTTTGACAAGAAAAGACCCTTTTCGCCCAGATTTCGAACCTTATTTGACAAAAAAGACCCTTTACAGCCACGTTTTTAATCTTTTTGACAAGAAAAGACACTTTTATGCGAGATTTTGAATCTTATTTGACAAGAAAAGACCCTTTTCACTCAGATTTTGAACCTTATTTGACAATAAAAGACCCTTTTCAGTCAGATAATGACCCTTTTTACCAAGAAAAGACCCTTTTCTGCCAGATTTTGAATCAAGAAAAGACCCTTTTCGCCCAGATTTCGAACCTTATTTGACAAAAAAGACCCTTTACAGCCACGTTTTTAATCTTTTTAGACAAGAAAAGACACTTTTATGCGAGATTTTGAATCTTACTTGACATGAAAAGACCCTTTTCACTCAGATTTTGAACCTTATTTGACAAGAAAAGACCCTTTTCAGTCAGATAATGACCCTTTTAACCAAGAAAAGACCCTTTTCGCCCAGATTTTGAATCAAGAAAAGACCCTTTTCGCCCAGATTTCGAACATTATTTGACAAAAAAAAGACCATTTACAGCCACGTTTTTAATCTTTTAGACAAGAAAAGACACTTTTATGCGAGATTTTGAATCTTATTTGACATGAAAAGACCCTTTTCACTCAGATTTTGAAACTTATTCTACAAGAAAAGACCCTTTTACGCCAGTTTTGAACCTTTTTCGACTGTTCAGCTACGCTTTGACCTTATTTGACAAGAAAAGACCCTTTTCTGCCAGATTTGGAACCTTCTTTACCAAGAAAAGACCCTTTTCACTCAGATTTTGAACCTTATTCTACAAGAAAAGACCCTTTTCAGCCAGATATTGAACCTTTTTACAAGAAAAGACCCTTTGCAGTCTGATTTTGAACCTTTCTGGACAAAAAAGACCCTTTTCAGCCAGATATTGAACCTTTTTACAAGAAAAGACCCTTTTCAGTCTGATTTTGAACCTTTTTACAAGAAAAGACCCGTTCCAGTCTGATTTTGAACCTTTTTGGACAAAAAAAGACCCTTTTCAGTCTGATTTTGAACCTTTTTGGACAAAAAAGACCCTTTTCAGCCAGATATTGAACCTTTTTACAAGAAAAGACCCTTTTCAGTCTGATTTTGAATCTTTTTGAACAAAAAAAGACCCTTTTCAGCCAGATATTGAACCTTTTTACAAGAAAAGACCCTTTTCAGTCTGATTTTGAACCTTTTTACAAGAAAAGACCCTTTTCAGTCTGATTTTGAACCTTTTTGGACAAAAAAAGACCCTTTTCAGCCAGATATTGAACCTTTTTACCAGAAAAGACCCTTTTCAGTCTGATTTTGAACCTTTTTGGACAAAAAAGACCCTTTTCTGACAGATTTTGAATCTTTTTTGACAAGAAAAGACCCTTTTCACTCAGATTTTGAACCTTATTCTACAAGAAAAGACCCTTTTCAGTCAGATAATGACCCTTTTTACCAAGAAAAGACCCTTTTCTGCCAGATTTTGAATCTTTTTTAACAAGAAAAGACCCTTTTCACCCAGATTCTGAACCTTTTTCAACAAAAAAGACCTTTTTCAGCCTAATCTTTTCAAAAAGAAACGACCTTTTTCAGACAGATTTAGACATTTTGAACCTCTTTTCTGCCAAATTTTGAACATTTATTCCACCAAAAAGACCATTTTCGACTCCTTATTTCATGACCTAGATCGACCATAGAGCCCACCATCATTCAGAAGCTTTCACAAAAATTTTTTTCGCAGTTTTATCGCGGAACTTCTTCGAAGGCGGACACGTGGCATATGAGCGGATTTCAGAAGCTACCGCCCACTACAGGTGGCGTTATCTATCCGAAGAACCTGCGCACATGAAACGTCAAAACGGGGATACCCTTCCTTCTCACTTTTACCTACACCACCAAAAAAAACATTCTTCTCACAAAATTTTTGTTTTGTTTAGACGGTAGGAAGCGACCGTCGGTGCCCCTTCGACCCTCCTTTCCTCACTTCCGATCCTTCTTCCCCTATTATCACTCTAATGTCAAGGATAATTATTTGTTTTTCCTTTTTCAAGGGCTCATAAAAAGCTAAAACAATATCATTCCATAAAATGCTCTCTTATTTTTGCATCGAGTGGTATTAACAGATTATCAGAGAACCAATTGATCATTTTTATCATCACTTGTGGATTTCAACTATCCAGTGTCCTCGCTAATAATGGAAGATTCTGACGAAGAGGTATGTCTATTTTGTTATATTTTTACAAGCTGATCAATAAAAAACTTGCATAATGGGGGGGAAAACCCTAATTTGTAGATTTTCTATGGTATCTGAAAGATTTGGGTTGTTTTTATTCTTTCATAGAGATAGAAAGTGTCCCCCGCGTGGACTTTCTAAAGCTATCTTTTCGGAACGATTTTACGAGAAGAAAGGGGAAGAAAAAAATCATCAACACAGAAACCTACTTTGATCGAAATATGTGAAATTTGTCGTTGTCATCCTATTAACCTTTTATAAATGAATGCATGCTGTGAAAGTTTGTCCAGATGATGCTGATGGTGTCCATAAAAATTTAGAATTTCGTGCATAACTTCTACAATTTTGGACCGATTCTTTTGATATTTATACCGTTGGAAAGATCTTTTTGAGGGCTACAGAATTGATTTATATCATAAAATCGCTCAGACTGCTCCTTAGCAATCAAAAATTGACTTAAAGGTCAAAAATTGTAATAAAACTTAAGATGTCCATAACTTGCACAATTTTTGACCGATTCTTTTGATATTTATAGCGTTGGAAAGCTCTTTTTGAGGGCTACAAAAGTGAATAAAATCTTTAAATCGCTCAGACCACTTTTTAGCCCTCAAAATTGGGCTTTAATGTCAGATATCGAAATAAAACTTATGACGCCTATAACTTCCACAATTTTTGACCGATTCTCTTGATATTTATACCGTTGGAAAGCTATTTTCGAGGGCTACAAAAGTGAATAAAATCATAAAATCGCTAAGACCACTCCTTAGCCCTCAAAATTGGACTTAAATGTCAAAAATCGAAATAAAACTTATGAAGCTCATAACTTCCACAATTCTTGACCGAATCTCTCGATATTTATACCGTTGGAAAGCTATTTTTGAGAGCTACAAAATTGAATAAAATCATAAAATCGCTCAGACCACGTCTTAGCCCTCAAAATTGGACTTTAATGTCAAAAATCGAAATAAAACTTATGACGCCCATAACTTCCACAATTCTTGACCGAATCTTTCGATATTTATACCATTGGAAAGCTATTTTTGAGAGCTACAAAATTGAATAAAATCATAAAATCGCTTAGACCACGTTTTAGCCCTCAAAATTGGACTTTAATGTCAAAAATCGAAATAAAACTTATGACGCCCATAACTTCCACAATTCTTGACCGAATCTCTCGATATTTATACCGTTGGAAAGCTATTTTTGAGAGCTACAAAATTGAATAAAATCATAAAATCGCTCAGACCACTTTTTAGCCCTCAAAATTGGGCTTTAATGTCAGATATCGAAATAAAACTTATGACGCCCATAACTTCCACAATTTTTGACCGATTCTCTTGATATTTATACCGTTGGAAAGCTCTTTTCGAGGGCTACAAAAGTGAATAAAATCTTTAAATCGCTCAGACCACTTTTTAGCCCTCAGAATTGGGCTTTAATGTCAGATATCGAAATAAAACTTATGACGCCCATAACTTCCACATTTCTTGACCAAATCTCTCGATATTTATACCGTTTGAAAGCTATTTTGGAAGGCTACAAAAGTGATTCATATCATAAAATCGCTCAGACAACTCCTTAGCCCTCAAAATTGGACTTTATTGTCAAAAATCGAAATAAAACTTATGACGCCCATAACTTCCACATTTCTTGACCGAATCTCTCGATATTTATACCGTTGGAAAGCTATTTTTGAGAGCTACAAAATTGAATAAAATCTTAAAATCGCTCAGACCACTTTTTAGCCCTCAAAATTGGACTTTAATGTCAAAAATCGAAATAAAACTTATGACGCCCATAACTTCCACATTTCTTGACCGAATCTCTCGATATTTATACCGTTGGAAAGCTATTTTTGAGAGCTACAAAATTGAATAGAATCATAAAATCGCTCAGACTACTCCTTAGCCCTCAAAATTGGACTTTAATGTCAAAAATCGAAATAAAACTTATGACGCCCATAACTTCCACATTTCTTGACCGAATCTCTCGATATTTATTACCGTTGGAAAGCTTTTTGAGAGGCTACAAAAGTGAATAAAATCATAAAATCGCTCAGACCACGTTTTAGCCCTCAAAATTGGACTTTAATGTCAAAAATCGAAGTAAAACTTACGACGCCCATAACTTCCACAATTCTTGACCGAATCTCTCGATATTTATACCGTTGGAAAGCTATTTTTGAGAGCTACAAAATGAATAAAATCATAAAATCGCTAGACAACTCCTTAGCCCTCAAAATTGGACTTTATTGTCAAAAATCGAAATAAAACTTATGACGCCCATAACTTCCACATTTCTTGACCGAATCTCTCGATATTTATACCATTGGAAAGCTATTTTTGAGAGCTACAAAATTGAATAAAATCATAAAATCGCTCAGACCACGTTTTAGCCCTCAAAATTGGACTTTAATGTCAAAAATCGAAATAAAACTTATGACGCCCATAACTTCCACAATTCTTGACCGAATCTCTCGATATTTATACCATTGGAAAGCTATTTTTGAGAGCTACAAAATTAAATAAAATCATAAAATCGCTTAGACAACTCCTTAGCCCTCAAAATTGGACTTTATTGTCAAAAATCGAAATAAAACTTATGACGCCCATAACTTCCACATTTCTTGACCGAATCTCTCGATATTTATACCGTTGGAAAGCTATTTTTGAAAGCTACAAAATTGAATAAAATCTTAAAATCGCTCAGACCACTTTTTAGCCCTCAAAATTGGACTTTAATGTCAAAAATCGAAATAAAACTTATGACGCCCATAACTTCCACAATTCTCGACCGAATCTCTCGATATTTATACCGTTGGAAAGCTATTTTGGAAGGCTACAAAAGTGATTCATATCATAAAATCGCTCAGACAACTCCTTAGCCCTCAAAATTGGACTTTAATGTCAAAAATCGAAGTAAAACTTACGACGCCCATAACTTCCACAATTCTTGACCGAATCTCTCGATATTTATACCGTTGGAAAGCTATTTTTGAGAGCTACAAAAGTGAATAAAATCATAAAATCGCTCAGACTACTCCTTATCCCTTAAAAGTGGACTTAAAGGTCAAAAATCGTAATGAAACTTATGATGGCCATAACTTCCACAATTTTTGACCGATCCTCTCGATATTTATATCGTTAAAAAGATATTTTTGAAGGCTACAAAAGTGATTCATATCATAAAATCGCTCAGACAACTCCTTAGCCCTCAAAATTAAACTTAAAGGTCAGAAATCGTAATAAAACCTACGAATGCCACAGTTTTATGCATGAGAATATGAGCCAACTCGGGATTGAAGCTCGTTCTTTTATAGAACATTATCGTTATTAAATTAAGTGATGTAGGTAAGCCTTTCTTACGTAATTTCTTGTCTGTTTTTGACGATAAAAGGCTCGGCAACATCGATCTCCTTAGGATAATTGAATGTCACCACCACTCAATATTTGGTGATTCATAAAAGGCAATTTCAATTTAAAAATAATCTCTACTCGTCGAACCAACACGCAAACATAATATCACTTCTTAATAATTAATCAAAGAATTAACTCGTCCTTGAGTTCGATGGGAAAAAAAAAAAAAAGAAAAAGAAGAAAATAATGCAAATTAAAAAAAAAGGACGATGAAACGGAAAACATGCACACAAATAGATAAGCGGTTAAAAATGAAATAATAATTTACAGATTTTATTCTTTTTTGACATCTCCAGCAGGTTTTTGACCTTTGTTTTACTAGGAAAGACACTTTTAAGACAGATTTTGACCCATTTTCACAAGAAAAGACAATTTTTTACCATATTTCAATCCATTTTTGACACGAAAACACACTTTTTAATCAGATTTCAACCCTGTTTTCACAAGAAAACACACTTTTTAGACAGATTTTGACCTTTTTTGACAAGAAAAGACAGTTTTTAGACAGATTTTGACCTGTTTTCATAAGAAAAGACACTTTTTGACCAGATTTCAACCCTGTTTTGACAAGAAAAGACACTTTTTCGACAGTTTTTGACCTGTTCTCACAAGAAAAGACACTTTTTAGCCAGATTTCAACCCTGTTTTGACAAGAAAAGACACTTTTTCGTCATATTTTGACCTTTTTAGACAAGAAAAGACACTTTTTAACCAGATTTCAACCCTGTTTTGACAATAAAAGACACTTTTTCGTCATATTTTGACCTTTTTAGACAAAAAAAGACAATTTTAAAGCAGATTTCAACCCTGTTTTACAAGAAAAGACACTTTTTCGACAGTTTTTGACCTTTTTATACAAGAAAAGACACTTTTTAACCAGATTTCAACCCTGTTTTGACAATGAAAGACACTTTTTCGTCATATTTTGACCTTTTTAGACAAGAAAAGACCATTTTAAAGCAGATTTTAACCCTGTTTTGACAAGAAAAGACACTTTTTCGACAGTTTTTGACCGTTTTAGATAGGTAAGAAAAGACCCTTTTTAACCAGATTTCAACCCTGTTTTGCCAAGTAAAGACCCTTTTTAGTCATATTTTGACCTTTTTAGACAAGAAAAGACCGTTTTTAGACAGAATTTGACCTTTTTTGACAAGAAAAGACACTTTTTAACCAGATTTCAACCCTGTTTTGACAAGAAAAGTCACTTTCTAGACTGATTTTGACCTTTTAGACAAGAAAAGAACTTCTTAACTAGATTTCAACCCTTTTTTGACAAGAAAAGACCATCTCCAGCCAGATTTTGACCCTTTTTTTGACTAGAAATTACACTATTAAGACAGATTTTGACCCATTTTCACTAGAAAAGACAATTTTTAACCAGATTTCAAACCGTTTTTACAAGAAAAGACAATTTTTAACCAGATTTCAACCTTGTTTTCACAAGAAAAGACTTTTTCGACAGATTTTGACCTTTTTTAACAAGAAAAGACAGTTTTTAACCAGATTTCAACCCTGTATTGACAAGAAAAGACACTTTTTAGTCATATTTTGACCTTTTTAAACAAGAAAAGACAGTTTTTAGACCGATTTTGACCTCTTTAGACAAGAAAAGACACGTTTCAGACAGTTTTTGACCTTTTTAAACGAGAAAAGACACGTTTTAACCAGATTTCAACCCTTTTTTTTACAAGAATAGACACGTTTCAGACATATTTTGACCTTTTTGACAAAAAAGGACCCTTTTCAGCCTGATTTTGATCTTTTTTTGACAAGAAAAGGCCCTCTCCAGCCAGATTTTTACCCTTTTTGTCAAGAAAAGACCCTCTCCAGCCACTTTGTGACCTTTTTAGACCAAAAAAAAACCCTTTTCATTCAGATTTCGACCCTTTTTTACCAGAAAAGACACTTTCCAGATCTAGTAAAGTATCCTTTCCAGTAAAATAAAACCGGACGCTAGTGACCGCAATTCCGATGCACCCTTTATATAATATTAATTGTTCTATTTATCTATTGTCAAGTCAGCAGTTTCATTATCTTATAGTATTGTTTGTTTGTTTTAGATTTTTGAAGATGCCTTCGAAATCAATCCTAGGTACGTACAAACGTCATGCACTAATGTAATTGATGGGAAATTTCAATTTTCTTTCCTAAATTTTCATTTTCTCCCCCAACCCAACCTTCCCCCACTCTTCCATAACCTCCCGATAACCTACCCCAAACGAAACGAATTTCTAGGTTATTGAGGTGCCCTCTTTTCCAAGGTCTCTTTTTGATGACGTCATATTGAAGCTACTTTATGGATAGTATTGAAATAAACAAGCCCTTATTTGTAGTTAAATTGTTCCATCGAAACAATAAAAAATGAAAGCTAAGGAATAGAAAAAAACAATTCCCAGAACTCATTGCAACAGAAAATTCATTTCGGTTTTTTCATTACTAAATTAACAACTACATATTTTTACTTTTTTATATATATATAAAATATATATATATATATATATATATATATTTTATTAGGTATGGAGACAACTTGGATTTGGAAACAGCATTGCTCGAGTCAAAACTGGCTGTGGATTTATTTTTCAACAACAAATTCGACGATGCCAAAAGCGTCCTTTCACCATGGTATGGATGCGATTTCTGGTGATGAAGCTTGAAAAAAAAATTATTTTTGTTTTTAGGGTTGGAAAAAGCATGTATCACACAATGGGGGACGCTGTTTTCCAGTTTCTCGAGGCAATGCTCACATTTGACCATGTAAGTTTTAAAAAAAAATTCCCATCTCTACTTCAATAATTGTATTATGCTTTTAAGTGCTCAAATATATTATTACCTTAGATAATGTTACATAATATTCCGTCATAATGGTGGTTTCTTCCGTAATATCTAGTTGAATAAGCGTGGGAGCTAATATTATAAAATTGGATAAAAACTTTTCATTTGGAGAATTAAAAACTGCATTGTGTAGACAAGGAACCTTTACTTTTATGTACTCATTGGGTGCTCCTCACATCCTCAGCCCTCCCATCACTCTCAATAAAAGCCCTTTTCCTAGGTTTTTTCTGTACAAATTCCCCAGTATGTCTATAATTATTGTTAAAAGAGGCTCTAAAATTAATTTATTTTTGCCTGTAACAGATATGGAAGTAGCAGCTATTTACTGTTTGTTCTAAGTTGCAAAGGTTCGATATTTTTGTCTCCAATAATTCATAATTTTAGTCAATTAGTGTGTTCCATCTACAAAGTTTTACTATCATATATACCAAACCATAATTTTTTTTTTCTTCTAAACAATTTCCAATGCTTTGAATTTGACTAACAATGAGTTTTTTATGGCAACTAACAAATTATTTTTTTGAAATTCAGGTTTTTTTCAATTTTTTTTTTCATAATTTCTTTAAATGCTTTGTTTTATGTCAGCAATTAATTGAAAAGGCCTCGGATGCATTAAAAGGAAGCATAACTTTATGCAATTATTATAGAAAAAAACACACTTTTTCCGAATCGTTGGGTAAAATAGTTAAGAAGTCTAAATACGACCAGTTGTCCCCAGGTAAGGATATTATTTTTAATTTTTGAAAATTTTTTGTAGAAGAAATTCATGCAGAACTTTGCTACGCGGAGTCACTTCTTTTAAAATCGATGTTAGCTTTCGTTGAAGATGAGACATTAGTTAGTTTTTTAAAAGCTGGCTTCAAAATTAGAACATGCTTTAACTCCTATAAGTAAGTTGTACAGAAAAAGAAGACAAAAATTGATTTTTTTGCAGAGAATGTAGTAATATTTTGAAGTCGAAAGATTGGTCCAACACTGATGAAAAGCATCTCGTCCATTTCCAAAGTGGCGTCCATGTCGGAATAGGGGCTTTTAATCTGGTAGGTAACTTATAAACAGAAAATGCTTAAATTGATCATTTATAGATGATATCCCAGTTACCAGCTAGGGTAATCAAGTTGCTTGAATTCATCGGCTTTTCTGGGAGTAAGGTAAAGTAATTTTTTAGGGGCGTTGGGATTCCTACCCAAAAGAGTTACAGCTTCTCGCATGTATCAGGAATAGTTAACAAGTTTCACACTAGAGGGTTACAAAAATACCTTACTTCATTATAACACTACAATTAGTTTAAGAGTGATAACACATCAGACTTTCTTATCACGATTAGTTAACAAGTTTCACACTAGAACGTGATAAAAATCCGTACCTGACTTCATTATAACAGTACAGTACGGAAACAAAAAAGAAACACAGAAATGGCGGGAAAATGGCCCCTGTAGAGCAAAAAAGCTTAGCGAAAACTCTTTTTTACTGGTTTTTCATTCTTACAATAGGAAGTCGGTTTAAATGATGGTATCAGGAATAGTTAACAAGTTTCACACTAGAGGGTTACAAAAATACCTTACTTCATTATAACACTACTAGTTTAAGAGTGATAACACATCAGACTTTCTTATCAAGATTAGTTAACAAGTTTCACACTAGAACGTGATAAAAATCCGAACCTGACTTCATTATAACAGTACAGTACGGAAACAAAAAAGAAACACAGAAATGGCGGGAAAATGGCCCCTGTAGAGCAAAAAAGCAACTAAAAAAACTCAAAAACTCTCTTTTTTACTGGTTTTTCATTCTTACAATAGGAAGTCGGTTTAAATGATGGTATCAGGAATAGTTAACAAGTTTCAAACTAGAGGGTTACAAAAATACCTTACTTCATTATAACACTACTAGTTTAAGAGTTATAACACATCAGACTTTCTTATCACGGTTAGTTAACAAGTTTCACACTAGAACGTGATAAAAATCCGAACCTGACTTCATTATAACAGTACAGTACGGAAACAAAAAAGAAACCAAGAAATGGCGGGAAAATGGCCCCTAGAGCAAAAAAGCTTAGCGAAAACTCTTTTTTACTGGTTTTTCATTCTTACAATAGGAAGTCGGTTTAAATGATGGTATCAGGAATAGTTAACAAGTTTCACACTAGAGGGTTACAAAAATACCTTACTTCATTATAACACTACTAGTTTAAGAGTGATAACACATCAGACTTTCTTATCAAGATTAGTTAACAAGTTTCACACTAGAACGTGATAAAAATCCGAACCTGACTTCATTATAACAGTACAGTACGGAAACAAAAAAGAAACCAAGAAATGGCGGGAAAATGGCCCCTGTAGAGCAAAAAAGCAACTAAAAAAACTCAAAAACTCTCTTTTTTACTGGTTTTTCATTCTTAAAATAGGAAGTCGGTTTAAATGAGCTGACAGCAGGATATAGATTGACTGAAGGCATACGACAGGTCTTGTCAATAATGACTTTGCTCACTTATAACCTCGTTGTTGTCTACATTCTAAGTCATAACGATGGAGATCTCGAATTGTGCGAAGAAATATTGGACCAGCAACTCAAAGTAAAGGAATCATTTATACAATTTTGGTTTTAAAATGTACATTTCAGTTGTATCCAGAAGGAGCTTGGTTTTTATATTTCAAAGGGCGTTTGGAATTGGTAAAAGGAAATTTAGACGATGCCAACTTTTGGTATAAAAAGTCCTGGGAGAGTCAATCTGTGTGGCCTCAATTCCATCATATGTGCTTCTGGGAATTGATGTGGACTAACATGTACGTTCTAAATTGTTATTTATATGCTAAATTTGTTTTTTTAGAGTTGTCCAAAATTGGAAAGATGCTGCCTTTTATGCTTCTCGTTTGCTGAAAGAAAGCAGATGGTCGCGAACCATATATGGTTACCAAAGAGTTTCTACTTTGCTCATGTTGGAGAAAAATAGTCCCGAAGAGGAAGAAGAAATCAAAGAATTGATCACTTACATTCCCATGTGGCGACAAAGGATCGCCGGAAAATCGCTTCCGATGGAGAAATTTTGCGCGAGAAAATGCGAACGATATATTGCTCAGAAAAACTTTTTAGTCCTCCCCGCCATAGAGCTACTTTATGTTTGGAATTGCTTTAAAATTCTGGGCAAAAAGTGGGAACTATGTCAAAGCGTTTACAAAATTATATTGAAGTCGTTGTCCGAGTTTGAAAGAGGGAAATGTAAGTTATATATATATATATTTCCATTTTTGCTGTAGTCCCCTCCTAAGAGGACCTCACCCCTTCTATCCCCAGGGGGGTGAGGCAAGGGGGCTCTTATAGTCAGGGGCGGCTCGGCTGTTTTCGGCCCACCGGGCGCATCCCATAGACGGCCCTCTGTTTTCAAATATGCCCCAAAATTAGTGTTTTCTTTTCTTTTCTTTCTGAACATATATTAAGGCTATTTCTCATAAAAAACCTTAAAATCGACATTAAAAGAGCCAATTTTTCTTCAAAAACCCTCAAAATCAAAGTTTTAAGACCCTTTTTTCGTCAAAAACCTTAAAATTGACATTTTAAGAGCCAATTTTTCTTCAAAATCAACATTTGTAAAGCCTAATTTTCGTCTAAAAAAACCTAAAAATCAAAGTTTTGAGAGACATTTTTCGTCAAAAACCTCAAAATCAAGGTTTCAAGAGCCCAATTTTCGTCCATAAACCTCAAAATAAAAGTTTTAAAAGCCTTTTTTCGTCGAAAATCTCAAAATAAGCTTTTAAGAGCCTTTTTTCGTCAAAAACCTTAAACTTGACATTTTAAGAGCCAATTTTTCTTCAAAAACCTCAAAATCAACATTTGTAAACCCTAATTTTCGTCCAAAAACCTCAAAATCAAAGGTTTAAGAGCCAAATTTTCGTCAAAAACCTCAAAGTCAACATTTCTTAAGCCTAAGTTCCGTATAGAAAAAAAACCTCAAATCAACTTAAAGAGACATGTTTTTGTCAGAAACCCCAAAATCATGATTTTAAGATAAAATTTTTGTTCAAAAAACCTCAGAATCTGCGTTTAAAGTGCAATTTACGTGTTTTTTTACTTATTGAATAAGTAAAAAGCTTCACTCGATTTCGAAGTTTTTCGACAAAAAATTAACTCTTAAAACCTCGATTTCGAAGTTTTTTGACGAAAAATTAACTCTTAGAATCTCGATTTCGAAGTTTTTCGACGAAAAATTAACTCTTAGAACCTCGATTTCGAAGTTTTTCGACGAAAAATTAACTCTTAAAACCTCGATTTCGAAGTTTTTCGACGAAAAATTAACTCTTAAAACCTCGATTTCGAAGTTTTTCGACGAAAAATTAACTCTTAAAACCTCGATTTCGAAGTTTTTCGACGAAAAATTAACTCTTAGATCCTCGATTTTGAAGTTTTTCGACAAAAAATTAACTCTTAAAACCTCGATTTCCCCTCGAACAGCCCAGGCCCGTGTGAAATGTTTCAGTACCTCGAATTTTTTGCTCTTTCAGCTTTTTTTGCTCCTATTTTAGTAGTTTTATAAAAAAAAAAAAAAAAAAATTTCCCTCACCCTGCTTGGCCCTGTTTATAGTACTTATGTGGAGCTTTAAAAAAAAAATTGTTTTTCATGACTTTTTTAGATGTCGGATCGGAATTCGAATATGACAACAAATGTCTTCTTTTGCTCCTAAAGGGTGCTTGCTTATTCCAAATGAAAAGTCCACTGCAAGCCGAACAATGTTTAAAGACTGTATTAGATTATGAGAAGAAAATAAAAAGCGATCATTATTTGATTCCTTTCGCCCTCGTCGAGTTAGCCATCATCCAGAGTAGTCAAGGAAATATGAAGAAAGCGATTCAGATTCTTGAAGATGTCAAGTTAGTTTTTACTTATTAAGTCCCAATTCTTTGTGATTTCTGGATCATTTTTAGGCGGAATTATACCGGATATTCTTTAGAATCGAGGCTCCATTTCAGAATCCACACTGCACTTCAAGATTTCAACAGTCGGAAATAGTCATATCTCAGAATGAACGACGGGACCAAAATTTTGATCGTATAGTGCAATATTAATGTTTAACCATCCTATTATTATTATTTTGTAACATTCCATTCTACCATATCTATGCTTAGCAATTATCTTGTACGCCAAGAATTTTTCTCCAAAGATTGTTTTTCTTTTTAATTTATTTTATGTTGATATATGTACTTAATCTAAATATTTTTTATTAAATGCTATATTTTCAAAGTTTATGCTTCGTTATAATTGTTAATTGTGCCAGAAAAAATGAAATGTCATTAAATTGTTCGATATAAATGGTTTGTTTTTTAAGAATACCTTGACAATTGAAACGTTCACTGTTTTTTACGGTTTTTGATCGTTTTAGACAGATTTTTTTGGAGTTTTTTGACTATTAAGGATAGTTTTTGAACGTGTTTTGACAGTTTTTGAACTTATTCTGACAGTTTCAGACGGTTTTTGGCCGTTTTAAACAGATTTTAGAAGTTTTTTAAACTTTTTTTTATCGTGTTTTGACAGTTTTTGACCGTTTAAGATAGTTTTTGAACTTATTTTGACAGTTTGCAACGGTTTTTAACAGATTTTGGAAGTTTTTTTCACGAAGCAAGACAGTTTTTGAACGTGTTTTGACCGTTTAAAATAGTTTTTGAACTTATTTTGACATTTTTAGACGGTTTTAAACAGATTTTGGAAGGTTTTTGACTATTGAAGACTGTTTTTGAACGTGTTTAGACCGTTTAAGATAGTTTTTGAACTTATTTTGACAATTGCCAACGGTTTTTGGCCGTTTTAAACAGATTTTAGAAGTTTTTTAAACTTTTTTTTATCGTGTTTTGACCGTTTAAGATAGTTTTTGAACTTATTTTGACAGTTTGCAACGGTTTTTGACCGTTTTTAACAGATTTTGGAAGTTTTTTTTTCACGAAGCAAGACAGTTTTTGAACGTGTTTTGACCGTTTAAAATTGTTTTTGAACGTGTTTTGACCGTTTAAAATAGTTTTTGAACTTATTTTGACATTTTCAGACGGTTTTAAACAGATTTTGGAAGGTTTTTGACTATTGAAGACTGTTTTTGAACGTGTTTAGACCGTTTAAGATAGTTTTTGAACTTATTTTGACAATTGCCAACGGTTTTTGACCGTTTTAAACAGATTTTAGAAGTTTTTTTTACTATTTAAGACAGTGTTCTACCGTTTAAGATAGTTTTTGAACTTGTTTTGATAGTTTTAGACCGTTTTTGACCATTTCATACAGATTATGAACGTGTTTTGGACAGATTATGGACGTTTTGTGATCATTTAAGCTATTTAAAAAACGTGTTTTGACAGTTTTAGACATATTATGGACTTTTTTGACCATTAAAGTTTTAGAACGTGTTTTGGACAGATTATGGACGTTTTGTGACCATTTAAGCTATTTAAAGAACGTGTTTTGGCAGTTTTCGACCTTTTTGGACAATTTTGGAGGATGCTTTGAGTTTTGACCGTTTCTGACGTCACTGTGACGTCATTTCTCCCTCGCTTTTGAAAGATCGAGACGACAAGAGTCGCCTGGCGGTGGAATCGGAAAGCTCGAACCGATATGAGGAGGACGAAGACAAACCTACAGCTAAAAAGTGCTTAATTAAATTTGCGCCCTGTTATGTGTTTACTCGTTTGGCGAATATTTTGGGTAAGCCGCGAGTGCCAAGTGGTCAAATGGTGAGCTCAAAGGCGGCGTTTACTCTCAGAAAATCGTAGGCGAGATCTCCGTTCGTGATCGTCCCTTATCCGCTTCTCCCGTTTGTTGTCATCCATCCTAGGATGGCGTCTTCGCAAGATGCTTGGTATCTCTCCCTCCTTGGTTTGGCCGAACATTTCAGAACCTCCAATCCGCCCGATATCAAAAAATGTATTCAGTGCCTTCATGCCGTTTTTACGTTCAAACCGCCTAGCAGGGTGGAAGCGAGGACCCACCTTCAGCTCGGCAACATCCTCCTCTCCCACACCAAGAATGTCGATCTCGCCAGAAACTATCTCGAACAAGCCGTGAGTATACCATTCTTCGACTTCATTACTCGAACCTTCCCATACAGTCAATATTATTGTCAACACAGCAGGGTTGTCGCATAATCCTTTAGCGATTACCCCTGATTCCCCCCTAATCATTTGAAATGAGTGTAGTTTTGACTTTCTGGGACTTACCGTTTACCTGTATACTTCATTTTTATGGTTAAATGAGACTGACACTTATTGTACGTAGATCACGTATTGCATGAACGTTGTATGAAAGATAGATCACGAATTGTGTGAATATTGTATGAAAAATGAAAGGTAGATCACAATTGTATGAAAGATGTAAGGTATATCACGAATTGTATGAAAGATGAAAGGTAGATCACTATTGTATGAAAAATGTAAGGTATATCATGAATTGTATGAATATTGTATGATAAATTAAAGGTAGATCACGTATTGCATGAACATTGTATGGAAAATGATAAGTAGATCACGAATTGTATGAATATTGTATGAAAAATAAAAGGTAGATCACGTATTGCATGAAAGATAGATCACGAATTGTATGAATATTGTATGAAAAATGAAGTGTAGATCACGTATTGTATGAACATTGTATGGAAAATGAAAGGTAGATCACATATTGCATGAACATTGTATAAAGGATAGATCACGAATTGTATGAATATTGTATGAAAAATGAAAATTAGATCACGTATTGTATGAAAAATGAAGTGCAGATCACGTATTGCATGAACGTTGTATGGAAAATGAAAGGTAGATCACAAATTGCATGAATATTATCTGAAAAATGAAAAGTAGATCTCGTATTGTATGAAAAATCAAGTAGATCGCATATTGTATGCAAAATCAAAGGTAGATCACATATTGTATGAAAATGGAAGGTGTATCACGAATTGTATGAAAATGGAAGGTATACCTATCACGAATTGTATGAAAATGGAAGGTATACCTATCACGAATTGTATGAAAATGGAAGGTATATCACGAATTGTATGAATATTGTATGAAAAATGAAAGGTAGATCACGTATTGTATGAAATATGAAAGGTAGATCACATATTGTATGAAAATGGAAGGTATATCACGAATTGTATGAAAATGGAAGGTATATCACGAATTGTATGAAAATAGAAGGTATATCACGAATTGTATGAATATTGTATGAAAAATGAAAGGTAGATCACGTATTGTATGAAAAAGGAAAGGTACATCACGTATTGTATGAAAAATGAAGTGCAGATCACGTATTGCATGAACATTGTATGGAAAATGAAAGGTAGATCACAAATTGCATGAATATTATCTGAAAAATGAAAAGTAGATCTCGTATTGTATGAAAAATCAAGTAGATCGCATATTGTATGCAAAATCAAAGGTAGATCACATATTGTATGAAAATGGAAGGTGTATCACGAATTGTATGAAAATGGAAGGTATACCTATCACGAATTGTATGAAAATGGAAGGTATACCTATCACGAATTGTATGAAAATGGAAGGTATATCACGAATTGTATGAATATTGTATGAAAAATGAAAGGTAGATCACGTATTGTATGAAATATGAAAGGTAGATCACATATTGTATGAAAATGGAAGGTATATCACGAATTGTATGAATATTGTATGAAAAATGAAAGGTAGATCACGTATTGTATGAAATATGAAAGGTAGATCACATATTGTATGAAAATGGAAGGTATATCACGAATTGTATGAAAATGGAAGGTATATCACGAATTGTATGAAAATAGAAGGTATATCACGAATTGTATGAATATTGTATGAAAAATGAAAGGTAGATCACGTATTGTATGAAAAAGGAAAGGTACATCACGTATTGTATGATAAATGAAGGGTAGATCACTATTGTATGAAAAATGAAAGGTAGATCACGTATTGTATGAAAATGGAAGGTATATCACGAATTGTATGAATATTGGATGAAAAATGAAAGGTAGATCACGTATTGTATGAAAATGGAAGGTATATCACGAATTGTATGAAAATGGAAGGTATATCACGAATTGTATGAAAATGGAAGGTATATCACGAATTGTATGAATATTGGATGAAAAATGAAAGGTAGATCACGTATTGTATGAAAAATGAAGTGCAGATCACGTATTGCATGAACATTGTATGGAAAATGAAAGGTAGATCACAAATTGCATGAATATTATCTGAAAAATGAAAAGTAGATGTCGTATTGTATGAAAAATCAAGTGGATCGCATATTGTATGGAAAATCAAAGTTAGATCACATTTTGTATGAAAATGGAAGGTCGAGAAAGTAATGTTTACCCTTTTTGTTTCAGTGGCTGCTCTCTCAGAACATCAATACCTTCGACGACGTTAAATTTGAAGCGGCGAGCGTTCTAGCTAGCGTTTATGAAGAGCAGAATCAAAAGAACCTCTCAAAGTCAATTCTAAGAAAAGCGATTGAACTCTCTCAGCACAGCGTCTACTGGCACTGTCGCCTTCTCTTTCAATTAGCAGTAAGTTAACACCAAACTGGGCCATCTCGCTATATAGTCCGGTCAATATATACATTGAACATGGAAAAAATTGGGAACTTTTTGAAACTTTTACAGTTTGTTCGGGGCAATGGTGGGATGACTCTTAATTTTTCCAACTCGAGAAACCTATGCTACCCTCAGGAGGGGCGAAAAACCAAGCTGATTTTCGGTTTTTTGCCTATAAGTCCTAAACTAAGCGTTTTATGACAAAACACACTCTATTCAATATTGTAGGGCATACAATTTTCAACAATTTATAACTTAATAAATTTTCCCGTAACCTTACTGCTTATCGAGATACGCCCTATCAAAGTTTGAAAATTTCAAAAAAACAGATGGTTTAGGTTTAGATGGTTTAGTTTTATGGTTATTGACCCATCAGACGCCAAATTGAACCTATTAGAGGGCCTAAACCATCTGTTTTTTGAAATTCTCAAACTTCTTTCTCAAACCCTCCTGAGGGTAGCACGAGGGGCGAAAAACCAAGCTGATTTTCGGTTTTTTGCCTATAAGTCCTAAACTAAGCGTTTTATGACAAAACACACTCTATTCAATATTGTAGGGCATACAATTTTCAACGATTTATAACTTAATAAATTTTCCCGTAACCTTACTGCTTATCGAGATACGCCCTATCAAAGTTTGAGAATATCAAAAAAACAGATGGTTTAGTTTTAGATGGGTTAGTTCTATGGTTATTGACCCATCAGACGCCAAATTGAACTAATTGAACCTATTAGAAGGCCAAAACCATCTGTTAGAGGGCCAAAACCATCTGTTTTTTGAAATTCTCAAACTTTGATAGGGCGTATCTCGATAAGCAGTAAGTTTACGGGAAAATTTATTAAGTTATAAATTGTTGAAAATTGTATGCCCTACAATATTGAATAGAGTGTGTTTTGTCATAAAACGCTTAGTTTAGGAGTTATAGGCAAAAAACCGAAAATCAGCAGACTGGACTTTCATTGTTTCATTTCTTGTTTTTTATAGCAAATACATGCTTCCGAACGTGATTATGAATTAGCATGCAGCTTACTTAGCGTGGGCGTAGACTATGCTCATATTTCATCAGCACACTATACTAGGGTCCTATTCCTTTTAAGTAGGTGTATGGTAAGTATTTTTAATTTTTTTTAAATATTTTTTATAATTAATTTTAATTTCAGTTAATGCTGATAGACAAAAAGTTTTCTGACGTTCTTCCTTTACTTAATCAAGCGACCCATTTGCTTGAAAACTGGCAAGGAAATCAATACCAAAAGGAATATTTAAAAGTTTTCTTCCTTGTTCTTCAGGTAAGAATTTTGTTTTTATGGGCTTAAGGTTCTTTGACCCTATTGGCTCTCTTTGACCCTTTAGAGTCGTTTTGACCAAAGTTTTGTATACAAAAACCTCAAAATTTACAGTTTAAAAGCCATTTTTTCGTCATTTTGTGCCATTTTTTGTTTAAAACCTATAAATTGACTTTTTAACTGCCAATTTTTCATAAAAACCTCAAATTCGAGGTTTTAAAAAGCCAATTGACATTCTAAGAGCCAATTTTTTGTAAAGAAAAACATTTTTAAAGCCAAATTTTTGTTTAAAGACCTCAAAATCGACGTTTTTTAAAAATAATTTTTTGTCAAAAACCTCAAAATCAATGTTTTAAGACCAATTTTTTCTTCTAAAACTTTAAAATCAATATTTTTAGAGCCAATTTTTTTTGGCAAAAACGTCAAAATTAAGGTTTCAAAAGCCAAATTTCGTCCAAAAAACATCTTAATTAAGGTTTCAAGAGACAATTTTTGGTCAAAAACCTTCAAATCAACATTCTAAGAGTCAATTTTTTGTCAAAATCAACATTGTTAAAGCCAAATTTTTGCTAAAAGACCTCAAAATCGACGTTTTTAAAAACAGTTTTTTTTTTTTTGTCAAAAACCCAAAAATCAACGTTTTAAGACCAATTTTTTCTTCAAAAAATTTAAAATATTTGTAGAGTATTTTTAGAGCCATTTTTCATCAAAAACCTCAAAATCGAGGTTTCAAAAGCCAAATTTTCGTCCAAAAAACCTCATAATTAAGATTTTAAGAGACAATTTTTTGTCAAAAACCTTCAAATCAACATTTCAAGAGCCAATATTTCATCAAAAACCTCAAAACCGACGTTTTTAAAAACAGTTTTTTTGTCAAAAACCTTCCAATCAACATTTTCAGACCAATTTTTTCTTTAAAAACTCTAAAATCTGTAATTTTAGAGCCAATTTTTCATCAAAAACCTCAAAATCGAGGTTTCAAAAGCCAAATTTTCGTCCAAAAACCTCATAATTACGGTTTTAACAGACAATGTTTTGTCAAAAACCTTTAAATCAACATTCTAAGAGTCAATTTTTTTGTCAAAATCAACATTTTTAAAGCTAAATTTTTGTCAAAAACCTAAAAATCAACGTTTTATAATAAATTTTGTTTTCAAAAACTTTAAAATCTGTATTTTTAGAGCCAATTTTTCATCAAAAACCTCAAAATCGAGGTTTCAAAAGCCAAATTTTCGTCCAAAAAACCTCATAATTAAGGTTTTAAGAGACAATTTTTTGTCAAAAACCTTCAAATATACGTTGTCAGACCAATTTTTTCTTTAAAAACTTTAAAATCTGTATTTTTAGAGCCAATTTTTCATCAAAAACCTCCAAATCGAGGTTTCAAAAGCCAAATTTTCGACCAAAAAACCTCATAATTACGGTTTTAAGAGACAATTTTTTGTCAAAAACCTTCAAATCAACGTTTTAAGATAAATTTTTGTTTTAAAAAACTTTAAAATCTGTATTTTTAGAGCCAATTTTTCATCAAAAACCTCAAAATCGAGGTTTCAAAAGCCAAATTTTCGTCCAAAAAACCTCATAATTAAGGTTTCAAGAGCCAATATTTCATCAAAAACCTCAAAATCAACGTTTTCAGACCAATTTTTTCTTTAAAAACTTTAAAATCTGTATTTTTAGAGCCAATTTTTCATCAAAAACCTCAAAATCGAGGTTTCAAAAGCCAAATTTTCGTCCAAAAAACCTCATAATTAAGGTTTTAAGACACATTTTTTGTCAAAAACCTTCAAATCAACATTCTAAGAGTCAATTTTTTTGTCAAAATCAACATTTTTAAAGCCAAATTTTTGTTAAAAGACCTCAAAATCGACGTTTTAAGACCAATTTTTTCTTCAAAAACTTTAAAATCTGTATTTTTAGAGCCAATTTTTCATCAAAAACCTCAAAATCGAGGTTTCAAAAGCCAAATTTTCGTCCAAAAAACCTCATAATTAAGGTTTTAAGACACATTTTTTGTCAAAAACCTTCAAATCAACATTCTAAGAGTCAATTTTTTTGTCAAAATCATCATTTTTAAAGCCAAATTTTTGTTAAAAGACCTCAAAATCGACGTTTTAAGACCAATTTTTTCTTCAAAAACTTTAAAATCTGTATTTTTAGAGCCAATTTTTCATCAAAAACCTCAAAATTGAGGTTTCAAAAGCCAAATTTTCGTCCAAAAAACCTCATAATTACGGTTTTAAGAGACCATTTTTTGTCAAAAACCTTCAAATCAACATTCTAAGAGTCAATTTTTTTGTCAGAATCAACATTTTTAAAGCCAAATTTTTGTCAAAAACCTAAAAATCAACGTTTTAAGATAAATTTTTATTTTCAAAAACTTTAAAATCTGTATTTTTAGAGCCAATTTTTCATCAAAAACCTCAAAATCGAGGTTTCAAAAGCCAAATTTTCGTCCAAAAAACCTCATAATTAATATTTTAAGAGACAATTTTTTGTCAAAAACCTTCAAATCAACATTTCAAGAGCCAATATTTCATCAAAAACCTCAAAACCGACGTTTTTAAAAACAGTTTTTTTTGTCAAAAACCTTCCAATCAACGTTTTCAGACCAATTTTTTCTTTAAAAACTTAAAAATCTGTATTTTTAGAGCCAATTTTTCATAAAAAACCTCAAAATCGAGGTTTCAAAAGCCAAATTTTCGTCCAAAAAACCTCATAATTAAGGTTTTAAGAGACAATTGTTTGTCAAAAACCTTCAAATCAACATTTATAAAGCCCGCAGACAAAATAAAAGCAGGAAAAAGTGCAAACGTAATTTATTCATGGCATGATTTTAAGAACAAAATGAAAAAAACATAAATTTCTGGCTTCCTTGAGCTTGACTTTCCTTGACAGTTTCTTGATTAACATCTTTTGGTAATTCTGCTGAAGAACGCCTCCTGCTCTGCGGCAAGTTCGCGGTCTTTTTGGCTGCTTTTCATCGGCATCTGCGGTTTTGTCGCTACCGCTTGTTTTATGCTTGTCCCCGCTGTCTGAGCGACTGTTTTCGGTGTCGATAAAAGTGAATTTTTGATAGCGGCAAAGTCCAGTTTGGGAGGAAGCAATGATTGAGGTTTGATGATCAAATTTTGGTTCGACCTTGGCCTGTAAAGTCTCCCGCTTGGCGTCGTAGGGATGACCTCAACATTCTGCGTCGCATCTCGAAGTTTCATTTGATCGAGCACATCATCGAGTGCTGATTGATGACGTTTTATGTCATTTAAGTCTCTATCACCGCTTGCGGCCAGTTGATCTGCGATAGTTCTCGCACTAAATGTTTTGCGGAGGCTTCTGTTTGGCCTTGAAGTGGTCGCCTCATTTTGTTCTTCCCTGTTCACTTGAAACTAAAAATAAATTAAAGAAAAACATTTTTTTTTAATTAAAAATAAAAACCGACCATGCTTTGTTGACTTGAGCTTGGAAGCTCGCTCAATTTTTGGAGCCATCCTTTATCCATTTTTGAAAACTAAAATTTTAAAGATTTTCAACTAGAAAATGCTGCAACAATTTGGATGGCCGAAGGGAGGTTTGGAATTTTTTATTTTGTTTTAAAACATATGTTTTTTAAAAAATTAATTTGTTCGAATCAGACCAGCCGTTTGGCAGATATCGATGGTCAAAGATGAAATATTTTGACACTTTTTAGATTATATCTCAAAAACTGTGCGTTTTATCGACTTGATCACTTAGTACAAAATTAAAGAGAATAAAATTACCTAAAAATCCATTAACTATTTGTCCGAATCGGACCAGCCGTTTGGCAGATATCGATGGTCATCGCAAAATGTGTCACTTTTTGTAGTTTTTCGCTTATATCTCAAAAACTGTGCGTTTCATCGACTTTTCCACTTAGTACAAAATTAAAGAGTATACAATTACCTAAAAATCCATTAATTATTTGTCGGAATCGGACCATCCGTTTGGCAGATATCGATGGTCATCGCAAAATGTGTCACTTTTTGTCGTTTTTAGCTTATATCTCAAAAACTATGCGTTTCATCGACTTGCCCACTTAGTACAAAATTAAAGATAATAAAATTACCTAAAAATTTATTAGTCATTTGTCCAAATCGGACCATCCGTTTGGCAGATGTCGACGGTCAAAATCGCAAAATGTCACTTTTTGTAGTTTTTCGCTTATATCTCAAAAACTATGCGTTTTATCGATTTGGCCACTCAGTACAAAATTAAAGAGCATAAAATTACCTAAAAATCCATTAATCATTTGTCCAAATCGGACTATCCGTTTGGCAGATATCGATGGTCAAAATCGCAAAATTTTGGCACTTTTTCGCTTATATCTCAAAAACTATGCGTTTCATCGACTTGCCCACTTGGTACAAAATTAAAGAGAATAAAATTACCTAAAAATTCATTAGTCATTTGTCCAAATCGGACCATCCGTTTGGCAGATGTCGACGGTCAAAATCGCAAAATGTCACTTTTTGTAGTTTTTCGCTTATATCTCAAAAACTATGCGTTTTATCGATTTGGCCACTCAGTACAAAATTAAAGAGCATAAAATTACCTAAAAATCCATTAATCATTTGTCCAAATCGGACCATCCGTTTGGCAGATATCGATGGTCAAAATCGCAAAATTTTGGCACTTTTTCGCTTATATCTCAAAAACTATGCGTTTCATCGACTTGCCCACTTAGTACAAAATTAAAGAGAATAAAATTACCTAAAAATCCATTAGTCATTTGTCCAAATCGGACCATCCGTTTGGCAGATGTCGACGGTCAAAATCGCAAAATGTCACTTTTTGTAGTTTTTCGCTTATATCTCAAAAACTATGCGTTTTATCGATTTGGCCACTCAGTACAAAATTAAAGAGCATAAAATTACCTTAAAATCCATTAATCATTCGCCCAAATCGGACCATCCGTTTGGCAGATATCGATGGTCAAAATCGCAAAATTTTGGCACTTAGTTTTTCGCTTATATCTCAAAAACTATACGTTTTATCGACTTGGCCACTTAGTACAAAATTAAAGAGCATAAAATTACCTAAAAATCCATTAATTATTTGTCCAAATCGGACCATCCGTTTTTCAGATATCGATGGTCAAAGTTGTTCTTCCTGTTCTGGCCAAAAATTCAAATATAAAGCTTTTTTTCTTTTCTAGGTGTGTCATTACTTGATGGCTGGCCAGGTCAAAAGTGTCAAACCTTGTCTGAAACAGCTGCAACAAAGCATCCAGACTATAATGCAACCATCATGGCCTTCTGATGAAGGTAAGCTACTTAGAACATCGCCAGCTCATATTTTCATCATTTTTAGTCGTAAGCGGACCAAATGTTGGCGATATGTTTATATGGATGCCAAAAGAACATCTCTACGTTTTAGTCTATCTGGTCTCAGTTATGCACAGCATGCAAGCCGGTTATATGGACAAAGCTCAAAAATATACTGACAAGGCTTTAATGCAAATCGAGAAGTTAAAAAGTGAGTTTTTAATAGCTCATTCATGATAAATAACGTTCCTTTTTAGTTGTCGACAACAGTGGAATCCTCTCCGCTCTTCAATTAATGCTTGTCGAACATATCGTGATGTGTCGACTTGTCATGGGCCATAAATGCGTCGCTCTTTCGCAGATGGCCAATGCCTGCTCGCTTTGCATAGCGAATCCCCATTTGATGAAGAATCATCGGCCGCAGTTGCATGTCCTCCTTGGCCTTTATGCAATGTCGATGAATTGTATGCAAGCTGCCGAACAACAGTTTAATGCCGCCATACTTGTAAGAGAGTATTGATTTCTGGTGTTGTTATTGATTTATTTTAGTTTTCACAAGAACGAGATTTGTGGACGTTTGCGAACCTTAATCTTGGAATCGTCTATTTGAGGGGAAAGCGAGAAGCCGAATTTCAAGCTCTTTTGGACCGAATTAACCCGGAAAATCTTCCCTCGCATTCTCACAGTTTACGAGCGGCTGCGTATTATGTGTTAGGACTCCAGTCTTTCTTTCAGGGGAGACATAACGAGGCCAAGTATGTATCAGGATGATTTTAAACTCCTACAAAATTGATCCATATCATGAAATCCCCAGACCCCTCAGCCCTCAAAAATGGACTTAAGGGTCAAAAATCGTAATGAAAGTTATCCACAATTTTTGACAGAATCTTTCAATATTTAGACCGTTGGAAAGCTATTTTCAAGGGCTACAAAAGTGATTTTTATCATAAAATCGCTCAGACCACTCCTTAGGGCTTAAAAATGGACTTGTCAGAAATCGTAGTGAAACGCACGATCCCCATAACTTCCACAATTTTTGACCGATCCTCTAGTTATTTATACCGTTGGAAAGCTATTTCTAAGGGCTACAAATGTGATGTATATCAAAAAATCGTTTAGACCACCCCTTAGCCCTCAAAAATGGACTATAAGGTCAAAAATCGTAATAAAACTTATGTCGCCCATAACTTCCACAATTTTTGACCGATTCTCTCGTTATTTATACCGTTGGAAAGCTATTTCTAAGGGCTACAAAAGTGATGTATATCAAAAAATCGTTTAGACCACCCCTTAGCCCTCAAAAATGGACTTTAAGGTCAAAAATCGTAATAAAACTTATGTCGCCCATAACTTCCACAATTTTTGACCGATCATCTCGTTATCTATACCGTTGGAAAGCTAATTTTAAGGGCTACAAAAGTGACTTATATCATAAAATCGTTTAGACCACCTCTTAGCCCTCAAAAATGAACTTTAAGGTCAAAAATCGTAATAAAACTTATGTCGCCCATAACTTCCACAATTTTTGACCGATCCTCTCGTTATTTATACCGTTGGAAAGCTATTTTTAAGGGCTGCAAAAGTGATTATAATCATAAAATCGCTCAGACCACTCCTTAGCCCTCAAAAATGGACTATAAGGTCAAAAATCGTAATAAAACTTATGTCGCCCATAACTTCCACAATTTTTGACCGATCCTCTCGTTATTTATACCGTTGGAAAGCTATTTTTAAGGTCTACAAAAGTGATGTATATCATAAAATCGTTTAGACCCCCCCTTAGCCCTCAAAAATGGACTTAAAGGTCAAAAATCGTAATAAAACTTATGTCGCCCATAACTTCCACAATTTTTGACCGATTCTCTCGTTATGTATACCGCTGGAAAGCTATTTCTAAGGGCTAAAAAAGTGAGTTATATCAAAAAATCGTTTAGACCACCCCTTAGCCCTCAAAAATGGACTTAAAGGTCAAAAATCGTAATGAAACTTATGATGGCCATAACTTCCACAATTTTTGACCGATTCTCTCGTTATTTATACCGCTGAAAAGCTATTTTCAAGGACTACAAAAGTGATTATAATCATAAAATCGCTCAGACCACTCCTTAGCCCTCAAAAATGGACTTTAAGGTCAAAAATCGTAATAAAACTTATGATGACCATAACTTCCACAATTTTTGACCGATCTCTCGTTATTTATACCGTTGGAAAGCTATTTCTAAGGGCTACAAAAGTGATTTATATCATAAAATTGTTTAGACCACCTCTTAGCCCTCAAAAATGGACTATAAGGTCAAAAATCGTAATAAAACTTATGTCGCCCATAACTTCCACAATTTTTGACCGATTCTCTCGTTATTTATACCGTTGAAAAGCTATTTCTAAGGGCTACAAAAGTGATGTATATCATAAAATCGTTTAGACCACCCCTTAGCCCTCAAAAATGGACTATAAGGTCAAAAATCGTAATGAAACTTATGATGGCCATAACTTCCACAATTTTTGACCGATTCTCTCGTTATTTATACTGTTGGAAAGCTATTTCTAAGGGCTACAAAAGTGATTTATATCATAAAATTGTTTAGACCACCTCTTAGCCCTCAAAAATGGACTTAAAGGTAAAAAATCGTAATAAAACTTATGTCGCCAATAACTTCCACAATCTTCGACCGATTCTTTCAATATTTATACCGTTGGAAAGCTCTTTTCATGGCCTACAAAAGTGAATAAAGTCATAAAATCGCTCAGACCACTCCTTAGCCCTCAAAATTGGACTAGCAGTCAAAAATCGTAATGAAACGTATGTCGCCCATAACTTCCACAATTTTTGACCGATCCTCTCGTTATTTATACCGTTGGAAAGCTTTTTTCTAGGGCTACAAAAGTGATTCAAATCATAAAATCGCTCAGACCACTCCTTAGCCTTCAAAATTAGACTTAATGGTCAAAAATCGTAATAAAACTTATGTCGTCCATAACATCCACAATCTTTGACCGATCCTCTCGTTATTTATACTGTTGGAAAGGTATTTTTGAGAGCTACAAAATTGAATAAAATCATAAAATCGCTCAGACCACTCCTAAGCCCTCAAAAATGGACTTAAAGATCAGAAATCATCGTTAATTCCTTCAATTTCAGGCGATTCCTCCGAGAAACTTTGAAAATGGCGAACGCCGAAGATTCCAATCGATTAACATCGTGTTCGCTCGTCTTGTTGGGACACATCTTCCTCTCTTTGGGTAACAGCCGAGAAAGCATGAATATGGTCACACCTGCCATGCAGTTGGCCAGTAAAATCCCCGACGTTCACGTCCAACTTTGGGCTTCGGCGATTCTAAGAGGTAATTTCGTTTTTTCTCTAACTTTTAGATAAAACCGTCTTTCAGATTTGTACAGAATGTGTGGCGACGCTCGAGAAAACGAAGCCTATCAAATGCACTGTAATTTCTCTCAAATGCTACTCAAAGATCATTTCCAATCCAGTCAAATGCCCGAGCATAATCTTATTTTTTGGACCGATGGAGAAATCCCAGAACTTCCACCTCCATCAACTTCGACGCCGATGATGTAAAAGTAACTATTTCACTTACAAACCTTCTCTTTTATAATTTTTATCATCTTTTTCAGTTAGACCAACCAACTTTTTTTCGGATCATGAATTATTTTTGTACTCGATAGATAATTTAAATACAATAGGTATATATTTCTTATTTTAGGAAATAAAAAAAACTAAAATACCTCAAATTTTATACTTGTTACATCAAGCAGCATATTTATTTTTGTATGCAATACTTTTTATAAGTCCTCGTGTATGTACATCCTTTATTTTGTAAAAAAGTTTTACCCCTGAACTTACTTTTCATTTTAAAATAGGAAAGTTTACCAAAAGAAATAAGGCTTAATGTGATTTTTCGTTAAAGATTTCGCCTATTTTATTGTTAAATAAAAAGTTTTAAAACTATTCTGAACGATTTTATTGAAAAGAAAAATTGTTTTTTTCTGAGCTTTTGGAAACGCGAGTCTTGACGAGTGTCAAAATATACTGAAAAGGGTCAAAATATGGCTGAAAGGGGTTTTTCCTGGTCAAAAAATGGCTATTAAGGGTTGAAATCTAGCTAAAAGGGGTTTTTTCTTGTCAAAAAGGGTCGAAAACTGGCTGAAAGGGGTTATTTCTTGTCAAAAAGGGTCAAAATATGGCTGAAAAGGGGCCTCTTGTAGTCAAAAAAGGGTCAAAGTCTGGCTGAAAGGGGTTTTTTCTTGTCAAAAAGAGTCAAAATATGGCTGAAAAGGGTCTCTTGTAGTCGAAAAGGGTTAGAATCTGGATGAAAGGGGTTTTTTCTTGTCAAAATATGGATGAAAAGGGTCGCAAACTTGCTGAAAGGGGATTTTACTTGTTAAAAAGGGTCAAAATATGGCTGATAAAGGTGGAACACTGGCTGAAAGGGGTTTTTCCTTGTCAAAATATGGCTGTAAAGGGTTGAAAACTGGCTAAAAGGGGTTATTTCTTGTCAAAATATGGCTATAAAGGGTTGAAAACTGGCTGAAAGGGGTTTTTTCTTGTCAAAAAGGGTCAAAATATGGCTATAAAGGTTGAAAACTGGCTAAAAGGGGTTATTTCTTGTCAAAAAGGGTCAAAATATGGCTGAACACAAGCCTCTTGAAGTGCGAAAAATGAGTCAGACATATCTGGCTGCACGGGTCTCACACTCGTCAGCAAAAGAAGGGCAGCAAATATAGCTGAAAAATGGTGTCAAAATCAACAGAGAAAGAAGTGTGTCCTTTGATTGCGTCACGAAGGGTCAAAATCTGATATGAAAAGGGTAGAGGTTCTATTGTGCACACAAGGACACAAATATGGAGTGCTGAAAAGGGTCAAACATATGTGCTGTAAGGAGTATGAAAAACACTGGATACAGTGGTATATTCTGTCCAAATATGCTGAAAGAAAGGCGGGCCTCTTGTGTAGTCGAAACAAGGGCTCAAATCTATGGACTACAAACAGTGGTCGGATTGTGATTGCCACGTAAAATGTGACCAAAAGTATAGATAGAAGCGGTCAAATCCTAACAGGAAAGTTGTCCATAATTATTCTCACGAAGTAGGTCAAACTCTGGATAACTAAAGGTGCGTGTGCATTGTATGTCATACAAAGAGACAAAATGAATAGCGAAAAGGGTCAAAATATGCTTGTTACAGCTGAAATCTATATCTCTAAAAAATATGTGTTATTCACACAATCCATATCAGGTTGCTCAAAGGGTCTTTTCATTATACAGATACGACATGCACCAATGATGAGGCTGAAAAGGGTCATTTACTCTCAAAAATGGTCAAAATCAGGCTTAAAAGATTTTTTTTTCCTCAAAAAGTCAAAATCTGTCTAAAACGTGTCTTTCCTTGTCAAAAAAGGGACAAAATCGAGCTGAGAAGGGTCTTTTTTTCTCTAAAAAAGTCAAATTCTGTTTAAAAAGTGTCTTTTCTTGTCAAATAGGGTCAAAACCTGACTGAAAAGGGTCTTTTATTATCAAAAAAGGTTCATAATTAGGCTGAAATGGGTTTTTTCTAGTCAAAAATAGTACAAAATGGCTTTTTTTTTCTCTTTGGATTGAGTCCCAAAATGCGTAAAAGGCACGCAAAAGGACAATGCTGCGTAAAAATCTTTAAAAATGCGTAAAATCACGCGTGGTCACCCTAGGACCTGCAAAAGAAAAGATTTAATTGCTTATGACGTCATGGCCAAAAGATGACGTACATTATAATAGAATGAGGCAACCCGCGTTGTCTAAACTATAACCATAACTTAACCTTCAACCTTCAAAACTTAAAATTTGTCTAAAAAAAGTTTTTTTTTGTCATATATTACTATTCTATTAGCTAAAGAAATGTTGAGATTCCGATATAAGCTTTTAGGATATTGTGTGGTCTCGGATTTGCCCGAATGAGGTGCCCAAAACGTTCGTTATGTGTTCGAATAACGAAATCAAAAAGTGCAATGAAACGTCCGAAATGGATTTCACGGAGAGCCCTCATTTTCTCTCGCGAAGGAGGGTCAAATCTCAAAATATTGTCGACAAACTAAGAAACCGTGAGCTTTTCGGCGAGCTTAAAGTGGGCACGTCGATGTACGTCAATAGAAGCTTTTATGAGAACATTGTGCCTGATTATACGATCGTCAATGTTGAAAAGCCTCCTTGTTTTTTAAGAAAGTTTAGCCCCGATGGGAGATATTTCATCGCCTTTTCTGCAGACCAGACGTGCGTCGAGATATATCTATTCGAAGGATCCTCATCGATGAATAACATACTCAATACTTGCTGCGTGAAAAAAGACCCTTTGAACGACTATGTCCGTTTAATAGCATTCGAATATCTCTTTAAGTGTGTCTTCTGCGTCCCTGTCGCTCCTAGAGGTCAGCAGCTAAACCGCGAATGTAGTCTTTTCACCCACGATGGCGAACACGTGATCGTCGGTGCTGCAGCTTTCATCACCGATGACAACCGCCCGATTTTCTACGACGTATACACCAACAATGAAGCGGTCACACCAAACCCTCGTTCTCCTCTTGAAGACTATTCTATCCACATCGTCCATATCAGGACGGGCAAACTTAGCGATTCCATCAACTTCAAGACTGATAAAATATACCTTTCGCACAATCAAGGGATTTATCTCTACAATGAGACTTTGGCGATACTTTCCGTTCAGCATCAGACTATTCACATTTTCAATGTTATCAAAGGGAAATTCATTCCGATGAAAAAAATCGGTCAGTTTGTCTACAGCCAGGATAGCTCCATGCTTTATAACATTTACTGCGATTCGAGCGACACCACTGAATTAGAAGCCCTTCAAAGGCCATTTCGCTGCAAAATACTTAGCGGCCTCAAACATAGAATATTGGCTTATTTGTATAGAAATCTCGTTCGTACCTCCTTGCCATGTTGCAGATATAAAAGACTCAGGAAATTTTACGAAAACTTCGACTATGTATGTATAAAGTTCTTACTTTAAGGGCCATTTTGAGGGCTAAGGCATGTTCTGAGCGTTTTTATGATTATAATCACTTTTGTAGCCCTTAAAAATTGCTTTCCAACGATATAAATATTAAGTAAATCGGACAAAAATTGTGGAAGTTATGAGCAACATAAGTTTCATTGCGTTTTTTGACCTTAAAGTTCATTTTTGAGGGCTAAGGAGTGGTCTGAGCTATTTTATGATAGGAATCACTTTTGTAGCCCTTGAAAATAGCTTTCCAACGATATAAATATTAAGTAAATCGGACAAAAATTGTGGAAGTTATGAGCAACATAAGTTTCATAGCGATTTTTGACCTTAAAGTTCATTTTTGAGGGCTAAGGAGTGGTCTGAGCTATTTTATGATAGGAATCACTTTTGTAGCCCTTGAAAATAGCTTTCCAACGATATAAATATTAAAGTAATCGGACAAAAATTGTGGAAGTTATGAGCAACATAAGTTTCATTGCGATTTTTGACCTTAAAGTTCATTTTTGAGGGCTAAGGAGTGGTCTGAGCTATTTTATGATAGAATCACTTTTGTAGCCCTTGAAAATAGCTTTCCAACGATATAAATATTAAGTAAATCGGACAAAAATTGTGGAAGTTATGGTCATCATAAGTTTCATTGCGATTTTTGACCTTAAAGTCCATTTTTGAGGGCTAAGGAGTG